>JANAVB010013042.1:277500-297721 GCA_029216955.1 Iris pallida | reverse complement strand
AAGAAATAGCACTGAAAATACTTAAAATTATGCCTAAATGTATAAAAATATGTTTTTAAATGTAAATAATTTATTAATAATTATTTGTTTTCCGATACCAAAAAATTCGATACTCCGATCCGAAACCGCCGATACTACCGATATCGCCGATACCAATACTCATAGGAATAGTCCGATACCGATTCCGATACCGATACTGTGAATCTTGCTTGGATTAAAATTTCTAGAATATTATATTCCCATGTTTGGTGAATATATAAATATACCCAAGAATATATAGTTTCTGTAAAAAAGATATATCATTTTCTATTGATGATTAAATATATTTAATAGCTGTTATTCTTGGTTTGTAACTTTTTATAGCGTAGTTGGTTAAGATGATATGGTAGTATTCAAAAGAATATGGTTCAATCCTATTGACATCATATTTTTTTACTTATAAATTAATTTTTACGACTCAATTCATACTGTACCTAACCCAAACTGACGTGAAACAGACCCAGTCAAAAAAATGATTTTTTAAACGAAAAAGCAAAATGATTGTTTTTAAAAAAGGAAAAATAAATATAAACGAAAAAGTTTTTCCAAAAAAAAAAAACATAAACAAAAAAAAAGAAATAATTAATAAATATAGAAAAAGATTTTTTTTTAATAGTAAAAAGAAGAAACAAATGAAAAAGACCAAAAAACGGGTGGTTTTCTAAGAGGGAAAAAAATCTTAAATAACGAGAAAAAAAGCGAAATGGAAAAAAACTTAAAAATGTATAGAAAACAAAACAACATTTTTTATAAACGAAAAATAATTTAAAAGAAACGGAGAAAAGCAAAAAAATAAAAAAAAAATTCTAAAAACATTTTTTTGAAAACAAATGAAAAGATCAGGAAAAAACGAGAAAATGAAAAAAATGAACTTTAAAAAGTAGATAAAAAAAAAGAAATTGAAAAACAAAAACTATTTAAAAACAAAAAAAATGAAAAAAATTGAAAAAATATTATAAAAATAAAAGATGAAAAAACGGAAAATGAGAAAAATAAAATGAAAGAGTAGAAAAAAAAAATAAAAACTATTTTTTTTTTACCCGGACAAAAAAAAACCCACCTATTCTTAAGGGATATGATTTCCATGTTTTGTGGACAAATTTTTTACGCGACACTATTTTCGGAAATAAATTTTTATAAGCTAAACCAAGCATTGGGGATAGGTTTCCCACCTTAAATTTGCTCGGAAATAAAAAAAATTTCACATACCAAACGTCTCAGTAGAATAATTGGCATTCTAACATCTATATTGTAATATGTAAATCAATTTTCAGACATGTAATTTATCTTCAATATCTTTTATAAAATTGTTGGTGCATGCAAGGTTTATTTCGATTATGTGTCTCTCACATTACCAGAATATTAGTTAGTGGGGGGTGGGTGGGTTGGAGGGATGCTTGGGAATTTTTTCCCAATTCGGATGTGTTTGAGATGATTAGAACTCAAGACCTCCAAACATACACTCTAATTAGTTTAGCAGCTAAACTAGCCTTTATAACGATCAAAATTAGGGGTCAAGATATATATAGATTCTGGAATTTTTTTTGAATATACCTACAAATGATCTTTTTCTGGAAATTCAGTGGGGGTTTGAGCCCCCACTCTGTAAGTGCATCGGCTCCTGCTCATAAGTCTTGCATAAATGTCCTTTACTGTTTCTGAGTGAGATTCTTTTCTTAGTATCTATGATTTTAAGTTATGTTACAACTTTATAAGTTTCTCCACAAACCTTTGTACATAGATTTTTTCCAAAATCATTATGTGCAGTTGCTTGCTAAAATTTCTTTCTGCTACAACCTGAATAGTCATATTTTGTATCTTACTGTTTTGGTTACTGTTTAATCTCAAAAAGTAATACTTGGATAACATGTTTTTCTCAGAATAGTACACCCTGCCCAACACTTTTTGTTGCTAACCTTGGTGCAACTTGTTCTCAACAAGAGCTGAGCGATGTTTTTTCGAGGTTTGGAGCAGTTATATATACTCTTATGTTTACTATTTTTTAATTGCATACGGAGATATAGTGCTTTTTGAATATCCGACTTTGATCTTCTTTATAGATGCCCAGGGTTCTTAAAGTTGAAGATTCAAACCAAAAATGGACTTCCTGCAGCATTTGTGGATTTTAAGGTACTTTGTGGATTTATCCTTTCTCCGCTGATAATGTTTCTGTTATAATCAGTGAATGATAATGCTGCAAATTTTTACAATGCTTATTGTAATTTTATGCTGACAAGGATATTGTGGCAATTAGTATTTAAGTTTTACATAAAATATCTTATTATTCTCTTGCTCATCTTAACAACTGCTCTCCTGGTGGCCACAGAACTATATCCAAATTAAGCTAGCCTTTCATCTAATATATAACCACATAAACAATGTAATATTGATCAAGGGCTTGAGTTCATTTATCTACTTGGTTCTTTGGCTTATAGTCGTGTACTTTGTCTCTCAACGTTGGCAATTCTCTGTTGCAAATTCTAGATTCTTGCAGTTAGTGGTGGCGGTGGTTTTTTTTTTTTTTTGGGGGGGGGGGTGTTGGGGGTTCTTGTGCTCACCATTGTCAAGTAAAGCAAGTTGCTCCTAATGCTATTACATTAGACCCGTTGGCTTAGTTGTCTTTGCCAGGATCTTGGCTCCGACTCACTTGATATCAGGTGGTAGATGGCATGGGTGTCTGACATTGGCAACCTACTTTGTGTTCTTCACCGTTATGCTATTACTCAGCTTGGCTGGCTAATTTTAACTATCTAAATATCATCCATCTCCAGTTGTCCAAAATTCTGCATCCTATTCTTCACGTTTTCTCAACCCAGCCTTCAAAAGATCAGGCTACTTTTTCCAACTCACTTGTCAGTTGGTCTAAATTTCATTTTTGAGTTTGAACTTTGAAACCCATGATCCTAGGTCCGATGTGGATTTTATTCCTGAACCCAACTTTTCAGGACCTGCTGCTCCTGCGACAACCTCTTCTTTCCCCAGTCTCTTCCTGCCATACTTTTCGAAATACAATCGGATGACTACTTTACTGATTACTCTTCATATGGAATACCTTGGAATATTTACAGTAGCAGATACTTGTTTGTCTTGTAAACCTTGGAGTTGCGTTTTTTTGGTTTGATGAAATTATCATAATTTTCTCCTGTCAGCTCAAGGTTACACCTTGAGTAACACCACCGCAGATCAACAAATGGATTAAATCTAAATCATATATTCCTGTCGGTAGATAAATACTTTTTTTTTTTTGTTACAAGTCACTAATATTTTCATGAACAGTGATTTTATGGGATAACAGTGGTTCTGATTGAAAAACTGTAACTTATAATTTTCTTGACAGATTGCAGATTGTGATAATTTTGCTTCTCATTGTTATTACCCCTCTTACAGTTATATCATAGAGTTGTTATTTTTCATACTGCAGGATGTGGCCTGCTCAGCTGAAGCTAAAAGGCATCTGCAAGGAACCTTTTTACACTCATCGCCTGGGAAGCCCATGCGCCTGGAGTATCCTTTACCCCCAGAAAAAAAAATTGTGCTTAAGGTGTTTTATACCATATAAGTCTGTTCATACTGCTCATTCTGTGAGAGCATTGTTTGGCGTGACATAAGGCACAGTGCTTGCATCTTGGAGTATGCAGGTTCAGGTCTCGCAAGCATCCTCTCCATAAACTTGGTTATTAGTTGCGTTTGACTGCCTTCATTGGCAGGAGCCTTGTAGCACTAAGGTGCTATTTTAGATTGCTTGTTCCTTAACAAAATGCTTAGGTATGCAAAATCACGCATGGGACTGAAAGGGCGGGAAAGGAAAACATAAGTTCAGCTCCTTCCAAACTGGTCATTCTTCAAGTTTAGAGACTCGTTACTGATGCTTCCATTATTGGTATCGGTAGCCAGCTGTCATTGGTGAATAGAAGGTAATATCATATGTATTTCTAGTCCATGTGGTGTGTTAGCACAAACAACGAGCAGTCTTTGGTGAACCAAGGCCACACATCAGACTTCTGCTGTGGTTCTTGGTCCTCCGTCTGGGTTGTTAGTTCCAATTAAAAATAGGTAGGAACTGCGTTGCTGAATATTCTCAGCTTCTGATGTTTGTATGCTTGTTGCATTTAAGTAAACTTTTGGAAAACATTGTTAGTTGTAAGTTTTTTGTGATGCTTTATTCGAAGTTTTCTATAAGTTTGATACAATGTGGATATCCGCTACTTTGTAACCCCATAATCCAAGGCAAAACTTTAGTTCGGGGCAGACCTAAGTTTGGTGATCGGTGGTTCTTTAGCATGTTATTCTCGTCTCACTGGACTCTGAGGATGGTGGGGAGACTAAAATGAGGAGTAACTTGTTGGAAAAAAATGTTTTGAGTTTGAGCATATTTGATGTTGATTTCTATCTTGTAATCAACAAGCGAAACAGCAAAGAACTCTTACACTGGATATCTGTTGTTATTTTTCTTCGATTTGTTGTCTGCATTGTAGCATTTTGGCTGTTTTATCACAAAGATGGGATAAAAGCCGATCTATTTGTTGAATAAGAGTCGCCCTTAATCTCGAGTATTTGGAGTTTGTCTGCTTTGGATTCAGCGAGGTTCATCTATTTGCAAGTATTTTCTTGGCAGGAACCATTGGCCAGCGGCTTCGCTTGGATTTTGGATTTGGAAACTATTTGTCTTCATCGTATGTGTCGGTGACCTTGATTAGCATCTTTCTTGAAATAGAGGATGGGTTTGTTTGGGTGACGAGAGAAACTAAGGTGGATGTAGTCATCTTGATGTCGATGCTCAATGCCTTGTTTTGACGGAAGTTTTAAGGTGCCATTTTGTCAATTGCCTTGTAATTGTTGGGTTGGAATTGGTGCATGATATCGATTGGCTTAGGTGATGGCCGCTCATGGCAATTGCGTTTTAAATGTCGATTATAATTGATCAAGACATTAAGGGGCCATTTGGTTGACGTGTAAATAGAATTTTTTTCTTTTTCAGTAATTGATGTTATAGTCACTTTGGCTGAAACAAAAGTTACAAAAACTATAGTAGTTATTGTAGCTTTTGTTGCATTAAATATCATATTTATAGCAAAACACTAAAATAGGTGGAAATGCAGACACCAAACAACCTAAACTTATCATTTGTGAACCCTATGGTAGATGCTGTAAACAAATATTGTTCCGTCTTATAATTACTACCTAATCATCTTCTTGCCTATCGTCCCATCAAAGCATATAATTTTTTTTAGATGTCCGACGATACGGAATTTTGTGCACGTATTGTACAAAGCATAGAATTCTTATTAAGCATAAGATGCGATATAATATGACAATCATCATGTGTAAACTGGAATAATGGAACATGTTAGTGTTGCAATAAACATGAAAGAACTTTTCTAAATTTGAGACATTAACATTCAACTTCAAGAACTTTTGGTCGAAACTCAATTCACATAAAATGAATCATTTCGTATAGTCACATTTATTTCAAAACTCTTTTCATCTCATAACAACATATTGTATACACTACATACAATGAAACAATTGTACTTTCAGGACTGCAGAGGTGAATGGACGAAGAAAAGAAGAAGGGTAGGACAACCGAACAAGTACAGGTTGAACACAAGAACTGTTAGTCTTCTTGTTCATGGTCCTTCCAAACCGAGTATCTGACAATTTGAATGGTTAGTCGCGCCTGTCTGTTTGGATCAATCCCTACCTGAGTTTGTATCAGCCTGACCTCTGATCTTCCTTCTGAACATGATATGTACTTGAGAACTCAGTAATTCAAGGCTATCTCAAAGAGATCAAAGTCCTTGTCGACATCCGCGATCACGCTATCAGCATCCAAGTTGTGTCTACTCTTGCTGCTCTTCTTGACGTTGGCGATGATGCCCGGGCTCTTCGTACTCGCAGCATGCTCGAAACACTTGGTATCCGTCATTCCGATCGAGAAGAACTCGCGGCTGTCCTCGTAAGCTCCAACGGACTGGCAACCGTAGCTAGGGGTTGATGGCAGGAGGCTCGGCACGTTAGCCGGCATGTACTCGAAGGCTGCCTGACCGAGATTAACGAGCACCGTGAGCTCGTAGTTGGCTGCCAGAACTGGATATAGAGGGCTCTTGTAGGCTTCCGAGTGGCACCGGACTACGTGGACTAGTTCGGAGTCGACAGTAAAGAACACCATCTTCTTGCTCGGGCTGAACCCGCACCCGATCACCCTGTCGACTGTCGCCCATTCGGTCTTGTTTGATTCGGACACAAGCTTGATCCCTGCAGAATTTGTTCAAAATTATGTGAGTGAACCATCTAAAATTTTAAGACTGATCGATAGATACGACCGCAAAGATTGTATCACCGTCGAGGCAGACGGAGCCATTGGACTGGAAGCCAATAGACCCTGGATAGGTGCCAGGGATCAGCTTGCTTTCACTATAACCTCCTCTTGTCAACCCCAAGCAGATGAGAGGGCTAGCCGGTTCGTGCTCGGTCGGAGGAATTCTTGTCTCGGTTTCGGCTTCGGACTCGATCAGCTTCATACGGTCGTCGTCCCCGTCGCTAGCAGCACCGTCTTTTAGTCGCTTCTTCGAACCGGATGCACGATTTAGGTGCATTATTGTGATCTCAAAGTAGGCCTCCTGGGGAAAAGATGAGCCTGGTAAAGGCAGGCTCATCCTAACACAACGGGTCTTGGGGGAACTATCAACAGCATGAAGAGGACTGCTGCTGCTGGTGCTTCTCCGTGGTCTGGCATTGGCAGGACTTCCTGACAGACTGCATGGCTTCGGAAGCGCCAGGCTTCACCTCCCACTTTATATGGGGCGATTCCTGGGACGGAATGGTGTCCCCCGTAGCGCAGAGAGTCCATAGTGGCGACGACCGTCGGACGGAGGAGCGGTCTACGAATACGAATTGCGACCACCGATGGTCAATCACCTCAGATGTCTTCTGCAGCAGGTGTGCATCCCGTTTGGAAGGAGGAAGCTGCTGGAGTTGGTGCAGGCGGAGGCTATTCTTATTAGCCGTAACGGACTTACTATGGAACTTGTCGATGGCGGCTTGGATGCCGTCCTCGCTCGGAGACCGCACAGCCACGACCGTGTTTGCGCTCGTAACCCGTTGCTGCTGAGGCTGAGGCCGAAGCTGAGGCTGGCACCGACATCTGCGCCAACACAAGAAGGGTGAGTGAGAAGACTATTACTAACCCGGGGATTACCCCGGCTAGTATCTTGATCAAGGGTGTCATGTACGTGAGAGTATGGTGGGGAAGATGGGAGTTGTTGGATTGAAGAAGCGGCCGCGGAACCTTAGATGGCTGGCTAGGAAAGTGTGAGCCAAAGACTTGCTCAATGTGTATTACATTGGCAGGAAAGAAATTGATGAGAATTAGTAGCAATGACCCAATGCAAAAGATTGAGCATTCAAACTTTTGCTCTTTGGTGAAGTTGAAGTCATTGTCTGAGTATATATTTATTTTGACCATGTAAATTAAACCATTTGCGGCCCTATGGAATCAATGCAGTTCATTTTGTAAGGGAAATTGATTTCTGGAAAAAAATATAATTGTGTTGTTGTTAGTTACTACTATATTGTTGATTGTGTCCAATTAGAGCTGTCAAAATGGGTTAAGCCCGTTGGGCCGGCCCGCCCCGTCCGCCAAAAAGGTGGGTTGGGTCGAGCATTTAGGAGCCCGCCAAACAGGCGGCTGGCCCGCTAGTAGCCCACCCCGCGGTGGGCTAGCCCGCAGGCCAAGTGGGTTGTCCCGCCATCTATTTTTCTATAAAATTTTTAATTTTTTTATTTAGCACATATATGAGATATGTATTATAAATGATAAAAATTCTTTTTTAATGCAAGTAATGGCGTATAAATATTAAATTTGGTCATTTATTTACATGAATGAAGGTGTTTTTAAGAAATATCTACTATTATAATTTTTGTTGTATTTTACTTGTAATTTGATGCATATGAGAGTGAGTAGAAAATATTATATATGATTTTTTTTCCTTTTAAAAACTAAACAATAATTAAAAAAATTAAAAATATAAGCGGGCCGACCCGCCTAGCCCGCGGTCCGCCGGTGGGTTGGGTTGGGTTGGAATTTTTCTAGCCCGCCAAAATGGTGGGTCGGCCCACCCCGCCCCGCCAAATGGTGGGTTATGCTGGGTTACGGGCCGCCCCGTCTTGACAACTCTATGTCCAATAGGTAGAGAGATTCTACCCCTTAGAGATCTTAACACCTCTCTTTGTTATTAGTTGTAAGCAATTATGAATTTGACATAAGGATAGCAATTAGGGATGGCAATGTCCTCTGAACGGGATCCGTTCAGATCCGTTTTTTTATCCGATGGGAGCGGGTTATGAAATCTAACAACGAAAATATGGGCGGGATGGAGATTAAAAAATTTCTGGTCGGATTCGGGGACGGGTATGGGTATAGTACTCCCCGTCCAAGTAAATCCCTGATCCCGATTACTTGTACCCATATCCATATATGCAACCCATTGAAAATGGTATGGTTCATGATCTATCTAGTAGTATATATTTATTTTATAAAAACCATGTTTTATTAACTTGCTTTGTACTTTTTTTGGAGTGAAAATATATTTTTAAGCTTATAATGTACATAAAAAATTTGTTAACCAGATGAGAGATGGAGACGAAAAAATTTGGCGCCGAAAGTGTTAGCGAGACGGGGACGGGGACGAGGACGGGGAATGCATTGTTTAACGGGGACGGGATGAGGGTAAAAAATTTAACCCGACGGGGAACGGGGATGGGGATCCAAACACTACTCGGGGATGGGGATGGGGATGGAGATATGGTCCCCGGCTCTTATCCGTCCCGTTGCCATCCCTAATAGCAATATATTCATTCTAGGGTTACTTGTTATATTAATAAACAATATTCATCTCTCCATCACTCTTTTCTCATAGTCTAGAATATTAGAATACAACACGTAGCTGTACCACGAAGACTCACGATCCACAATTATTCTCGAACGAAAGAGTAAGTAGATCTCATTTTTTTTAGATCTAACTATTATTCTTTCGAATCTATAGCGAAATTATTGACGGTAAACAAAGTTCCTCGGAAACTAACATGGTTGTCTATGGCAGTGAAGCTATTCTTGGCGGCACCCAAAATTCATCAGGAACTAACGTGGCCATCTCTGGTAGCAAAGTCACTCCTCACGGAACACAATTTTTCAGGAACTAACGTGGCTGTCTCTGGTATCAAAGTCATTCCTCGCGGCACACAAAATTTTCAGAAACTAACGTGACTATCTCTGGAAGCAAAGCCATTCCTCGCGGCACAAAGTTATTCCTTACTGAACAAAAAGTTCCTCAGAAAATTAATGTGATTTCGTACAAAATTAGCCAGAAAGCGTCCGCGAAAGACTTAGCAGTTTGCCAAAAGCAAATGTTGTAAGAATCTGCTAGACATTGCAGGAAGTCCGCCAAAAGAATCCGCCACAGAATAAAGCAGCTCCACGTAATAAATCTGCCCCGCAGAACATAATATCTCCACAAAATCTACCCCATCAGAGCTTTACCCCGCATAACTTAAATAGTTTTTGAAGTTCACCGGGAAACTCCATAGTTTGTTAAGTTTGCCACGAAGCTCCATATTTTATGAAGTTTGCCGAGGAACTACACATGAAAAGTTTGCCCGCAACAAACCAGAACAAAAAATCGTATAGGTTTCAGGTGGTCGCTGTCACGACCCGCACCCTGATTAGGGGCACGATAAGCGGTTACGTCCAGCCTACGCCGCAAAATCGATGGTAGAACGCTGTATAGATCTCCTAGAAAGTATAGCATCTAGACACAATATATAAAGACATGTCATCTCCGCACGGAGGTATAAAATCTCAACTCAATCACGAGACAACTAGGAAAGATAGGTACGAATATCAGATAAATATGGTGAATATAGAATGCGAAAATAAGACAAGGTCACAACCAGAAATGAGTCGCAGTCTAACATATGGTTCCGAATAACATATGTATCAAAAGTCTAACATAAGATGGATCGCAGTCCAGACAAACCTAGCTAATAGATCTAGATAGAAGTACTGTCGTCCACTGGCTCCGAGGGTGTCAGCTGGTCGCAGTCTATGTCCTGACCATACCCATAGTGGGTAGAACAGTCCGTATCTATGCCATCTGGATATATCATAACGGTATCCTGTCAGAAAAATGAACGAGTACAACGCTGGCAACAAATTCCATAGTAATGACAAATGCTATAACAGTCAAAATAACAGAGTACAAGATAAACATATCAAGATGTAAGTATAACAGGATATGTAAACTGGAAATCATGTCAAGGTGAATCATGCAGGAAAAGTAAGCTGAACTGTGACTGATGTAATAAATATAAAATGTGCCTCGAATATTATAGCATAATATGATCGGTAAGGGTCAAGATCAGGCTTCCAGCCGACCGGCTACAAGTACGTAGACTCGGCCCGGCCGGGATGACAAGCTATGAAGCAAGTAGTAGCACAGGTCAGGATATACCCATCGTGAGGTGATGGTATAGCTATGATACAAGTAGTAACTCAAGATGGGCATTGATCACACTATCTATAAAATTCCCCATTCTCCGAATAGTATACGAATTCGGACATAGCACGTCATGACGCGGGATTCCCTAAGAGGGGAGCAAGTCCTCTTCAGGAATCAGCGTCAATACAAGTACAATAATTAAGGCCAAGCAAGTACCAGTATCCCAAGAAATCCAGGAATGACATCTCATGACAGGAATCCGACAATACTAGTCCGTGCACCAATGTGTCGAGAATCAAGTAAATACTATAACTGAGCTGGTAGAGAAGATATCAAGACAAGTAACTGCTATCAGAGAATGTACTCGCCTGCTGTCCTGAGCTGTAAGGTATATCAATGCTCAGTGGTATCAGAACCTAAAGATGAGATATTGCATGTTAATTAGGGTTTAACAAAGTTATAAATAATTTCTAATGTATGATATGCAATCTTGGTCAAACTAGGTCACACTGAGTCACACTAAGTCAAACTAGGTCATGGCAAGTCAATCTAAGCCAAACTAAGTCAACTTTAGGTCATACTAGTCATAGCAAATCAAACAAGTCAAAGCAAGTCAAACGGGATCAGGGGTTGACTTACAGTTGACTTTTAGTCAACTGGTCAACTCTGGTCAACTCTAGTCAACTCTAGGTCAACCCTAGGTCAATTAGTCAAATGTTGACTAACAGTTGACTTTTGGTCAACTGGTCAACTCTAGTTTGGATTTGGACCATTTTAGACAAAGGGTTGACTCATTGTTGACTTTTAGGTAAAAGTCAACTCTGGGTCAACCGAGTCGAAATTGGTTCACATATGACATTTGTAGGGTGTACCTATCAAGACATCTAAGTTTCAAGTTAAACCGACAACCCGTATCTCGTATCTTGAATTTACCCGTTTACCCTTTATATAATATTTATCCTTTACCACTCTAACACTAAGGCCAAGTAGCTTTTCCTTATGAGTTTCACTCCCGGCTTCCTAGGGTTGTAGGATACTAACATTACCTACCAAGTTTCCTAGGTAAGGTGGACATCCAGTCCATCTTACGACTCATGTTGTTCAACTACCCATTACCTTGAGAATCGTAAGATACTCAATGGTATCATGAGATACCATTCTCCCCACTTCAAACGCAACCCCGATTCTAACTTAGGAGTCTACCCACAAACTTTATTTTATATTAGCTAAGTCCTATTTCAATTTGGATACGTTTTGACACTCGTATCTTATTTTCCCCTTTCACTTGCCCTCACACCAAACACTCACACTCACTCACACACTACACAAAACTCACCCTCTCACACACACACATAGGACTATTTAGTGGGGTTTATTTAGAGGGTTATATGGGTATTTATATAGGTATAAGGGTATATATATATATATATATATATATATATATATATATATATATATATATATATTATATATTATGGGGTTTGTCGGGGTCTAATGGGTCAGGGGGGCTTCTACTGCTGCTAAAGCTGCTGCTGCTGCTGCATTAGGCTGCTGCTGCATGGCTGCTGCTGTTTGCAGGGGGGCAGTAGCCCCTAATCCCCCTACTGCTGATGGCTGCTCTTCCTTTCCTTCTTCTTCTCACCCTCTATTCTCCCCTCTATTCTCATCTCTTCCTCTCTATATCTCCTCCTCTATCTCACTCTATATATATCACACACACTAATTCTTCCCCTCTTCTCTCTCTCTCTCTCTCTCTATATATATAGATATATATATATATATATAATATATATATATATATATATATATATATATATATATATATATATATATATATATATATATATATATTATATATATATATATATGGAGGAAATGGGATGTGGAGTGTTTTTGTGGAGTGTTATTTGTATTAGTATTATATATATATATTATATATATAATATATTATATAATATATAAATATATATATATAATATATATATATTATATATATAGGCCCACACACACACATATATTTAAACACACACACAATACTTTAAATCTCACACTAGATGACACATAACCACACTCACATATATATATATATATTAATCTGAAATTAAAGTGTCTAAAATACTTAGATGCAAATCTAAATAATCTTGGGGTATCCAACTTGGGAGAAAACTAGGACACAAGCAAAATCCTAACTCTTCCTAGGACACACCAAATGGACTCAAACTTGACACAAATAGGGACACAACCATAGGGATCAATCCTACTTGGTCAAAACTATTCTACATGATGAAGAAATAGAAATAGAGGATAGTTTGTACCTATTGGGAGATGGATCTCAATACAAAATCCTCTGACACGGCTCCGACACAAAGTGAATTGTTTAGGACACCCTCTTCTCCTCTTGCTCCCAAAAGTTTGTAGAAGCACCACTTGAGGTAGAGGAGAGATTGATGGAAGAATATTTGGAAGAGAACCTTGATTTGGAGATGAATCCAAGGGATTTGCTCTTCTTTCTTGAAGAACACTTGGAGAAGAAGATGGAGAAAATTTGAAGTGTGAATGGGTGAAAAGGGGGAGGGGGTGGCCGGCCATATAAAGGGATTTGTCCCCTTGTATAATTACAAGTTTGCTCCTCTCTTTTCTTTATGAAAGTTTAAATGCTATTAGGGTTTGGGGGTTAGAAATGACCAAATAAATATCATAATTAGGTCTAACCACTCATGTGGGGTTAGACCAAACTCCTAGACCTAAATGATGGGATTGGTGGGCCATGGCTAATTAATGTGTTAAGCACAACTTAAGTCAAAATTCTCCGAAGTTCCGAAACAAGTCGGAATGAGATGAAATTCGAACCCGACTCCTATAATCATTAAATATTAACATTCATGAAATAAAAATCCTAAAATATTCAAAAATAGAAATTACCATTTTACTCCTATCTTGAAAAGTGAGGGTGACAAGTCTATCCACCTTAAAAAAAATTTCGTTCTCGAAATTGAAGACAACAAACACAGGAATCACAAACAGAAAATAAAAGAAATTGACTTATACCTCAGGGCTCGAAAAGATAAGGAAAACGCTCCCACATGTCGTCCTCCCTTTCCCAGGTAGACTCACCTGGAGAGTGATGTCTCCATGCAACACGAACCAAGTATGACCTGGTTTCGGAGCACCTTCTCCCTGCGATCCAGAATCTCCACTGGCTGTTCTGGATAGCTGAGAGTAGGTCCCACCTGTATCGCTGAATGGTCCAATACATGGCTAGGATCTGCCACGTACTGCCTCAGCTGAGATACATGGAACACGTTGTGCACTCCCTTGAGCGTAGGCGACAAGTCCAGTCGATAGGCTACTGCACCGATCCTCTCTATGATGGTGAAAGGTCCGATGTAGCGCGGACTAAGCTTCCCACCTCCGCCAAAGCGAATCGTGCCATGTGTCGGAAATATCCTTAGAAATACCATATCACCAACCTAGACATAAGACAAAACTCAGCACATAAACTAAACACACAATCACAAACAACACGATGGGAAACCGAAACTAACCTTGAACTCTAACGGTCTCCGGTGACTATCGGCCCAATGCCACTGCCTATCCTGAGCCACTCGAAGTCTGTCTCTAATCAACCTGACCTTCTCGGCCGCATCCACAACCATCTCTGGCCCAAGAAGCGCCCTCTTGCTGACATCGTCCCAAGACAAAGGAGAACGATCTCCGTCCATATAGAGCCTCGAATGGCGACATCTCTATACTGGCCTGGTAGCTGTTGTTGTAAGCAACTCTACCAGGTGAAGATGGTCCTCCCAAGAACCCCCGAGATCTAACACACATGTGCGAAGCATATCCTCCAGCGTCTGAATGGTCCTCTCTGACTGCCCGTCTGTCTGAGGGTGATAAGCGGTACTAAACTTGAGCTTGGTGCCCAAGCTAGTATGCAAACTCCTCTAAAAGTGGAAAGTGAAACGACTATCCCGATCAGAGACTATGCTCATTGGAACTCCGTGCAATCTCACGATCTGACGAACGTACAGCTTTGCCAGCCTCTCCGTAGACAAACCCAGTTTGAAAGGCAAAAAGTGGGCCGATTTGGTCAATCTATCAACGATGACCCAAACCGCGTCTTTCCCTCCTGGCGATCATGGAAGTCCAGATACAAAGTCCATGGTGATGTGCTCCCACTTCCACTCGGGAATGGGTAGCGGCTGTAGTAATCCACCTGGTCTCTGCCTTTCGGCCTTCACCTGCTGATATACAAGGCAACGAGATACAAACTAATCCACCTCGCACTTCATGCCATACCACCATACGTGCTCTCTCAGGTCCCTATACATATTGTTGGCTCCAGGATGCATAGAATACTGAGAGCGATGCACTTCCTAAAGAACCTCCTCCCGAAGCTCTCCATTCAGAACGTACAGCCTAGTACCATACCGCAACGATCCATCTTCGGCTGAAGAGAAATCGTCGAGCAAATCCGTCCACACCTGCTTTCTGATGCTCCTCAGGACAACATCATTATACTACTGCGCTGACCTGACTCTATCCATCAGCTCAGACTGAATCTGTAAACCCCACATCTGGATCTCCATGCCCGAAACGATGACCTCGATACCCAAACTATCCAGGTCGGCCAAAAGATGACGATCTGTCGTCAAGAACATAGTTACTGGATACCTGCTCAAGGCATCTGCAACTACGTTAGCCTTCCCCGGATGGTACTGCAGTGAGATATCGAAGTCCTTCATCAGCTCTAACCACTGCCTCTGCCGCATGTTCAGCTCCTTCTGAGTGAACACGTACTTCAAGCTCTTGTGATCTGTGAAGATCTCAACTCGCTCTCAGTACAGGTAATGCTTCCATAACTTCAAAGCAAAAATAACCGCGGCCAACTCCAGATCATGAGTAGGATAGTTCTTCTCATGAGGACGTAACTGCCTAGATGCATAAGCAATCACCTTCCCGTGCTGCTGAAGAACACAACGCAAGCCCTTCCCTGAAGCATCACTGTAGATCGAGAAACCACCTGACCCAGATGGCAAAGTCAAGATCGGAGCTGAGGTCAACCTCTTTTTCAGCTCATCGAATGCAGCCTGACACTCATCAGTCCAGACGAACTCCACGTCCTTCCTGGTGAGTCTAGTCATCGACTTTGCAATCTGCGAGAAGTCCTGGATGAACTTCCGATAATAGCCAGCCAAACCTAGAAAGCTCCGAACCTCGGCAACTGAACTGGGCGTAGACCAAGACTCAACTGCTGAAATCTTTTTCTGGTCCACTGAGATCCCATGCTCGGTCACAACATGACCTAAGAACTCGACCTGGTCCAAGAAGAACTCACACTTCGAAAGCTTCCCGTAGAGTTGCTCCCTCCTCAGAGTCTCTAACACAACTCTTAGATGCTCCTCATGCTCCTCCTGCGTCTTCGAATAGATAAAGATATCATCTATGAAGACCACCACGAACTTATCAAGGTACTGATGGAATACCTTGTTCATCAAGTTCATGAACACTGCTGGAGCATTGGTCAACCCGAATGGCATCACTGTAAAATCGTACTGGCCATACCGAGTCCGAAATACTGTCTTCGGAATGCAATCCCGCTTCACCTTCGGCTGGTGATACCCGGACCTCAAGTCTATCTTCGAAAATACCTTCACCCCACTCAGCTGATCGAACAAATCGTCGATCCACGACAAAGGGTATCTATTCTTGATAGTGAGGTTGTTGAGCACCCAATAATCAATACACATACGGGCCGTATCGTCCTTCTTCGGCACAAACAGGACTGGCGTTCCCCACGACGAAGAACTGGATCTGATAAACCCCTTGTCCTGCATCTCGTCGACTTGCTTCTTCAGCTCTATCAACTCGCTGTTGTTGACCCTATAGACGTGCTGTGAAATAGGCTCGGCGCCCGGCACCAAGTCTATAGAGAACTCAACATCCCTGTCTGGCGCATCCCCGGTAACTCCTCGGGAAAAACATCCGAGAACTCAGCTATCAACGGATGTGGCAAGTCCTGCCCTGCCAATAAAGCTCTACAGAATCCAGCCTCCGGCTCCGCTGCTCCTCAAGCAAACTCGATCTCTGGCTCTTCCGGCGGCCTAAAAAAACTCTACTTCCTCTACAATCTATACTAGCATGGTGCATGCTCAACCAATCCATACCGAGTACCATATCGTACCTCGGAAGGGCATTACGAGCAGACACACACTCAAGTCCCGGCCTCCCAGGATAACTCTCCGCCCCTTGCAAATATATTAACCAGGATAATGCCTCCCCCGGTCATAATCTTGTAAGTCCTACCAAAAATTCAACAATGATGTTGTATCTAAGAGCAAAAAAAAATAGACACAAAACTGTACGTGGCACCAGAATCAAACAAAGCAAAGGCAGGAAAGGAATCGAGGAGAACATGACCTGCCACAACATCTGACTCGGGCTCAAACTCCTCCACTGCTAGTATAAAGGCTCTGCCCTGGGGTGCCCTCTGATACTGGACGAATCACTGCTGCTGTGTCTGGAGTGGCTGACCCTTCCGCTGAACTGTCGGTCCTGTCAGTGCCCTGTCCTGGCCTCCCTTGGCTGCTTGAACAGGGCAGCCCTTCAGTGGTGGTCGGTCCCTCCGTAGAATAGGCAAGCGCCTAACCTCCTCCTGCATACGTCTCTGCTGTGCCCCGACTTTCCGCAGAAAGCACACTGCTAGGTCTGCCTTTGGCCCTGACCCTGCTGCTGATGGGCACGTGCTGGTGCCTGATGCTGCTGCTGAAATGGCCTTTGCTGATGCTGAATGTGGGGGCGCTTGGCCGGTCCCGTACTGGAACTCGCCCCCATGGTATCACCGCTCCTCTTCGGCTTGAGGCCAAAGTCCTTCTCTGTAATCTGCACGTCCATTAATATCTGATCGAATGTAGCATCACGGCGACCAGAGGTACGGGTGCGCACTGCATGAATAAGTCTCCTATGGAACTTGCGAGCCTTCTGCCCCTCATCCTAGATCAAATCGGGAGCGAACCTGCTAAGGCGGAAGAACTCCGCTACATACTCGTCCACCGATGAGTTCTCCTACACCAGACCCACAAACTGGCCCTCCAAAGCTGTGAGAGCCACGTCTGGGAAGAACTTCTCCTTGAAGAGCCTCCAAAAGTTCTCCCATGTCAGCCCTCTCACTGATGCATGAGGATCCGTACGGTACCATGTCAGCACAATGTCGAAGAATCGGCTGGCTGCAGCTGAAACCCAAAGTCCTCTCGGAAGCTCTGCCAGCTCCATACTCCGCTGCACGTCCTCTAGCCAATCTTCTGCATAAAGGATGCCCTCCGTGCCCGTGAAGTTCCTGGAGCTCATCTTCCTAAAATCTAATACTGTCCCTGGCCTAGACTGCTGTTGGTACGGCTTCTGGCCGGTAGGGCCCTGTACCGTACCCGGAGCCACTCTCTCTACGGCTGCCAGTGCAAGCTGATACAAGTTCTCCATGCTCTGCCTCAGCATCTCAGTCTGGCGGTGTGATGCCTCCGTCTGGCGCTGCGATGCCTCTGCCTGGGCTCGCTGAGTCTTCATCATCTGCTGAAGGAGAAGGAACATATGGTATGTATCCGTCGGTATCGGGGTGGTGGCGGCAGTATCTCTGGAACGACGATCGAAACCCTCTGGGACGGAGGTGGTAGACCTCCCGTGTAACTACCACGGCCTCCGAGATAGTGGAAACAATGGGGATAGTCTCCTGAACTTCCTCCTCAGCCTGGTCAGATCTCTCGTGCAAGCTACTCGATCCAGTGGCCTGCGGGTGCGTCTTCGTCATCCTGGAGACGAATTGAAACAAGATATCAATATGGCACATGAGAAGATATATCAAAGAAGGACAGTTAATTTTAATACAAAGAGAGTCATCATGATAATCGAAAGATCGAAAATTTTCCTAGGTGTGATTGAGAAATTCTAGTAGTAATAACTAGGATCAAATTTCTAATAGCAGGCTCGTAGCAGCACTCTGAGTCGAGCACCACTATAAAAAATAGCACTAGTTGCGACTCTAACTCGGAGACCTGCATGGGCCACCATAAAAATGTGTCACGACCCGCACCCTGATTAGGGGCACGAGAAGCGGTTACGTCCAGCCTACGCCGCAGAATCGGCGGTAGAACGCTGTATAGGTCTCCTAGAAAGTATAGCATCTAGACACAATATAAAACATGTCATCTCCGCACGGAGGTATAAAATCTCAACTCAATCACGAGACAACTAGGAAAGATAGACACAAATATCAGATAATATGGTGAATATGGAATGCGGAAATAAGACAAGGTCACAACCAAAATGAGTCGCAGTCAATCATAAGGTCCCGAATAACATATGTATCAAAAGTCTAACATAAGCTGGATCGCAGTCCAGGCAAACCTAGCTAATAGATCTAGATAGAAGTACTATTGTCCACTGGCTCCGAGGGTGTCAGCTGGTTGCAGTTTATGTCCTGACCAAACCTATAGTGGATAGAACAGTCCGCATCTATGTCAACTGGATATATCATAACGGTATCCTGTCAGGAAAATGAACGAGTACAACACTGGCAACAATTCTAGTAATGACAAATGCTCTAACAGTCAATCATAATAGAGTACAAGATGAACATATCAAGATGTAAGTATAACAGGATATGTAAACTGGAAATCATGTCAAGGTGAATCATGCAGGAAAAGTAAGCTGAACTGTGACTGATGTAATAAATATAAAATATGCATCGAATTGTAGCATAATGTGATCGGTAAGGGTCAAGATCAGGCTTCCAGCCGACCGGCTACAAGTACGTGGACTTGGCCCGGCCGGATGGCAAGCTATGGAGCAAGTAGTAGCACAGGTCAGGCTATACCTATCGTGAGGTGAGGGTATAGCTATAACAAGTAGTAACTCAAGATGGGCATTGATCACATTATCTATAAAATTTCCTATTCCCCGAATAGTATACGAATCTGGACATAGCAAATCATGACGCGGGATTCCCTAAAGGGGAGCAAGTCCTCTTCAGGAATCAGCGTCAATACAAGTACAAGAATTAAGGCCAAGCAAGTACCAGTATCCCAAGAAATCCAGGAATGACATCTCATGACAAGAATCCGACAATACTAGTCCGTGCACCAATGTGTCGAGAATCAAGTAAACACTATAACTGAGTTGGTAGAGAAGATATTAAGACAAGTAACTGCTATCAGAGAATGTACTCGCCTGCTGTCCTGAACTGTAAGGTATATCAATGCTCAGAGTGGTATCAGAGACCTAAAGATGAGATATTGCATGTTAATTAGGGTTTAACAGAGTTATGAATGATTTCTAATATATGATATGCAATCTAGGTCAAACTAGGTCACACTGAGTCACACTAAGTCAAACTAGGTCATGGCAAGTCAAAGCAAGTCAAACGGGTCAAGGGTTGACTTACAGTTGACTTTTACTCAACTGTTCAACTCTAGTCAACTCTAGGTCAACCCTAGGTTAAACTGGTCAAATGTTGACTAACAGTTGACTTTTGGTCAACTGGTCAACTCTATTTTGGATTTGGACCATTTTAGACAAAGGGTTGACTCATTGTTGACTTTTGGGTAAAAATTTAACTCTGGGTCAACCGAGTCGAAATTGGTTCAAATATGACATTTGTAGGGTGTACCTATCAAGACATCTAAGTTTCAAGTTAA